>CM022395.1:10536545-10564482 GCA_011833715.1 Carcinoscorpius rotundicauda | reverse complement strand
AAAACATAAGAGGATAGCTGCCCATTCAAGCCATGCCTTGATTAAATAAATCAGTTTGGTCTGCTCTTTAAAATAGGATTTTGTGATCACACATTACACTGTTTTGGGTGTAGCCATTTTCCTTTCCTAGTTAATAATGTCAGAGATACCTTGTTTGTAAGTGATGTGGTGACCTGTTTCTCTTCTTTTCTTTAGAAAGGTATCCTTTGAATGCTTTTTAGAGGTATATCTGTTTTTCCCTTGCACCAGTCCTCCTCATTTTCAGTGGGATTTTAGCTAATTTTGTGAGAGGAGGTAAGTACTGTATCAGAAGTTATAATTTTCCTGTACTGAATATGCATTTCTAATAAATGTTATCTTCTCACACGTCCCACCCTTCTCCCCACAATCATATGGTGCTTACGTCTTCTGCCAAATTTCAAACTAATTGTTGAGTAATGACAAATAGAGGGATTAACATGTTATGTAATAGTGGTGCTCTCCTGCTGGCAGAGAGATGATGCATGATTTGCGTGAGAGACATATTGAAGTACTTAATTCAAATAGGGGGTACACTTGTAGCATCCATTATCTAAGAGAAAAAAATTTTCCATATTGAAGGCAACATAAAAAGGAAAAAAAAATTGTGAGAAAAGAGAAGTACCTATACTTGCAGTACAAGAAAATTATAGCATTGGCATAACGCTTTCTAAAACCCAAGCCTTGGTAAGTGAAATACAAGTCCTCTCTTTGTAAGTTGTAAAATTCAACTAAAGTTTAACATGTCATGTAACTATTTGTTAGTAAACATTTTTATAAGTTGTTAGTTTAGAAAGATAAATATGAAGTTTTGAACAAAGGTTTTTTCATTATGTCTTTGTACATTGTAATTCAGTCTTTTTCTTTTTCAAACTCTGTTTAAGCTAGAGAAATTCTTTCATAATTACTATCTTGTTGAACTTCTGCTCTATTAATAAGTGGACTTGTCTCATTGTTTTAAGGTTAACTCAGTTTCAACTCATTATAACCTACTTCCAAACCAGATACAGTTGTGTAGACAGAAAGACAAGGTAGGATATCACTCCTAACACAGGAAGAAAACTGTTAATTATTTAGCAGTTTTGGCTTGCTGTAATCATAGGGTACAAGCTCCAATACCAAGCAGATCTTTATAGCTACAGTTTGACACCTTGTGACTTTACAAGTGGTTAAAAACAGATTTCTAAAGGCTTAGATGCTCAGTGAGATAAATTATTCAGTTCACAATTCAGTGGTGGTAAGAACACATTATATGTATGAATGAAATATGGAGTAATTTTCTTTTAACAGTTGAGTTAAAAGATAAGTAATGAATGTATATGTAAGGACAATAAGGGGCCCTTTGTTTTTTTAAGGATATTATTGACCACCCACTCTTGAGAAGAAGTAAAAACATAATACCATCTTTTATTCTTCAGGACATAAAAGTGCCCTTTTAATTAACTGGAATCTCGCTAGTCTTTTCAAATTCTTAAACTTGTGTTTTCTTGCACTTCTGCCTTCAAGAGGAAATAAGTCGAGAGACTGTAATTAACCTATCTCCATAAAATAACCGTATATACCTGGAATTAATACAGTATTCCAAGTGAAGCCTAACAAATAATCTGTATAGAGATGACTACACCTTTTGACTTGTAATCAATGTGTTTATAAATACACACTAGAATTCAGTTAGCTTTGTTACGAGCAACGGAGGTGTACCTCAAGAGCTTAAGTGATTTATCAACCACTATGTTAAGATATTGTCAGTCATGTATTTTCTTGCATTTTAATAATGAAAGGTTATTTGATAAATATTTCTTAAACTGACCAATTTTTGTAACACCTTAACATCATCAACAGTTAAAAGTACCAAATAGTTTAATGCCATCAACAAATTTTACTAATTATGACTTTAATTATCATCAATGTAAATAAGAAAAAGTAAAAGCCTTAGATCTATCCCCTGAGATTCTCCAATAGTAACAAGGGTTTAGTTTGATTAGACTTGGTTAATATATAATTTTGTGTTCTCTCGTAATTAATTTTCTACTATCCTTTCTTCTTTTTTTAAGTCTTGCCTAAATCCTTGCCAATTTAATTTTCTTAGCTAATATTTTGTGTGAAACTTTATTAAAATCTTTAAAGAAACTTCAAGTACACTAAGTCCACGTCTTTTCTGTAAGTCAATAACCCTGTTAAAAAATATAACAATCTTATTCAGTTAAAGAGAAACTAGAACATGATCCAACATAATTTTTTACAGGAATTTCAAACATGTTACACTTATGAAAGTATAGTGTATATAGAAATAAGCATTAGTGGACATCTCAATTGAATGGAATGATTAATTGGGCTTGAATATTGATTATGTTATCAGAACATTTTATCAAATAAGTAGAGACTTTAATATTTTCTAGAAACAGTTTTCTGAAGAGTGGTAGAGAGTAAACCTTATTAACAGAGTGTGCCCAATATTAGTTTTAGGCTGTTATTGGAATTTATAATCTATTTTGAAGTGAAATTTTATGAGTCATAAAACTTTAAATACATTTTTATATAAAATATTTAAAAATGTTAGTTAATTAACTAATCATTGCATTTTAGATCACATGATGAACCATGAGATTTCTGATTTTCAAAAAAAATTAACTAAGGGTAAAACACAGTGATTGTCATGTCTTAACTGTCATGCCATAAATTTCAATCATCTTTTAATTGTTTTGTGTAAGTTCTGACTTGTGTTTTAATGTATATCTGTGATGATGTTCTGCTAATTACTGCCTGCTGATGTGCTATTATGTGTTTATGTACATCCTTGTGCAAATTAATTGAAACAAGACAGAAAATTACGATTCTTTCAATTTTTTGTATTTTATTTCTGAGAATTCAAACATTACTCACAAATTAATACATGATATAACCTCCTTTATTTTTCAGAAGATCATTAATCTGCTTTGGCATCAAGTCCACAAGTTGACTGCAATCTTTACTAATTTTTGGATCGCAGTACCACACCTCAGTTATCTTATCTTTCATAGTACAGTCTTTTCCCCTGAAGTCTTTCTTTACAAATCACCCAAATATTTTCAATAGGATTTAAGTCTGGTGAGTTTCCAGGCCAGTCCAGCACCTTTATTCGCATTGTAGTCATAAAATTCTTCACAAGTTTTGATGTGTGGCATGGAGCCAGATCTTGCTGAAAAATGCCAGATCCATCTGGAAAACTTTTTCAATTCTGGAACAACTCTTCTCTGCAAAATTTCAATGTACTATGGTCCTCACATCCTTCTGTGATATGTAAGCCTCCAACACCATGGTAGCTGTAAAAGCCCCAAAACATCTTATTCAAGGGATGTTTTACCAACTGATTGATGTGAGATTCTCAAAGTTTCTCACCTGGAGATCTGCAAACATACAGACTTCTTTGACCCTGTGCAAAGAAATGAGTCTCATCACTGAATAACACCTTCCTCCATTGTTTTGCGTCCAGTTCTTGTATTTCAGACCCCATTGATACCGTTTTTACTTCATTGAATTGGTAAGTTGTTTTTTGACTGGTTTCCTTGCACTTCTTATGCAATTTCGAATGATGTAATATACCTCAAAATTTCATCACATATCCCAAAAATAGATTGACCATGCTGCAAAACACAGCTAATGACGCTGTGTGATGAATATTAAAGGAAATCAGTGGGTCCAGCGAGCCTACACCAGCTGCCATGCTGAAAATATTGTAAAATGACCATTTGTTTCAATTAATTTACACAAGGGTGTACCTCTATACTAATACATATTGGCATACATAATGTGGTACACAGAAGATTCATGTTGTTGTGTATTCATCCTTCTGTATATGATGTGTTTGTATAATTATCTTTACTTAGTTCTCTGTTTTTCACCTAAATATTTCAATACTTGCTCTAATCCAGATACCTGTGATTTAAACATTGTTCAGGTCTTGTGAGATATTTGTTTGCTATTGAATAACATGTTCATTTTTTCTGATGGGCATTGTTTTCATGTAGAACACTAATAACTAGCATAAGCCAGATTAGGAAAGAAACTTCTCTGTAATTCTATTCCAATAAGTTTATACTGACCTTAATTAAAGATCATATAGAATTTCACATAATTAATGTCTAAGTATTATATTCAGCACTAAGATGTTGAATGATACCTTGTCTGTAATGATATTGAACTTTGTTACATGTTATCATTAATGTTGAGAATTTTTATAGTGAAAAGACATTTGAGAAATCATGGAGTCATCAAAGGGCAAAAAATATGCCATTGGTTGAGGGAAAAGTAAGCTCAAAAGAGTTGGTAAGTTGTAAGTATCATATATATATATATTGTGAACTGTGATGTCTGTCCAAATATTTGTTTCCTGTTTATGGCAGCTGCTACCTGCACTGTGTTTGTAAAGCTGTGCATGCAGGCAAAGCTCACTTTTGAAATGATGGGAGAACAGGAAGGAATAATGTTGATGTCAAATTTTATTTCACAAGAAAGTAATGACGCTATCATTCATATTTCAAAATGGACATGACTTAGTTATGTATGTTATAGTTCAGCAGCTCTTAGTGTGACTGATACTTGACAGTAACTTTTCACATGGATGGTATATATTTGTCATAGCTTTGGCTCCGAGTAAAACCAAATGTGCAACACAACATTTTTAAAGCCCATGAAATAATTTCAATTGACACATTAACCTAAATTTTTCTTGTCAGTGAACAGGTATTTTTACCAGATCAACTTTTAAACTTTTCCTTCACTGGGGATGGGTACCTTTGCTTGTATCAAGATAAATTCATAGAATATTTAAGAAACAGAAAAGGGGTTTATTAGCCCATCAAGGATGTCCCTTCCAGCCCCCAATTATAACCATCCCTTACTACTGTTGTAAATGTCTAGTTATGAGGAAAAATTATTGATGCTAATTAATTCATTATGTTAAAGAGTACATATATCTTCTAATCACTACACAGATGCTGTGTTCATGAAAAACACCATCTTTTTGTCTCCCAAATGTGTTGCATTAAAACTTGTAAATTTTTAGGATTATATTTGCAAATAAATAAACAATTCTTTCTGCAGCTATCCTGTTTGTGAAATTTTATGTAGTTTTACTTTGATATGAAATCTGTTTGATGTAATAAAAAAAATAAAAGAAGGCAACAGCATACAATTTTTAAAAATATTCATTTTTTGTGATGAAATTGTACCCATTTAGTTATAAGTCAAGAAACATTATTTGATGACATGACCGTACTTCTACCAAGTGGTATTTCAATATAAATTCTTAACATATGAAACAATAAGGTTAAGAATACTCTCTTTGATTAAAATATGTTCAGTAGTTCAACATAATTGTTTGTATATATTGTATAATAATCATACAGATTTATTGAATCTTTTAAAAATCAGTATCGTCCACAGTTCTGCATTCTAATCAGTCATAAGGTTACCAGTATAACCATATTTAACATCAAGCTTCATAGAGTTCATAACAATTTAGTTGACTCTATTAAATTTTACTTGTAGTAAAATTCCATACTTTTAGGATTGATTGCAATATATTTTCTTTATTTGTATGTTAATTAGTTCAGAGAGGAAGAAACTGAAGGCAGGGAAATTAAAACATTAGTTGTGAAAAAGGTAAGAATGTTTTTGACTGATTTAATTTTAATGGAAATATGCACCTACAACATTTTTAGGCTACAAATGTAATTTATAAATACAACAATTAAAACTAGTGTAGGAATTGAGTGTTCACAGTTTGTTAGGGGGCAATGGGTAGTTTTTATTTGAAATCTTTGGACTAGCATAAACTTAAAAAGAAGCCAGTAATAAAGATGTGCATGTATGTAGAGTTTGTAGGTTGAAGGCTATCGTAATTAAAGTTGAGGCAATAGAGAAGTGTAGACTGTGTAAATGACAGGAGAATTTCAAGAGGAGCTTATACTTCTACATGCATGGAATACATCAACTAACATTAACTTTTAGGAAGTTAGAAATAGTACTAATAGGGATAAAATAGTGAATTTACTTTTAACCAGTCTATTCTGTTGAGCAATAAATTCAGTCCTTGGCTTCTGCAGATGAGGAACTATCAGAAGGAGGAAAAATAAAAGGATCACAGAAACATGTGGATAATAAGGAGGTTATGGTATAGATGATTATTTCATAAGGTCTGTGGATAGAATAGTCTGTGGGGCAAAGAGAGAAAAGAATCAGATTATGCAACTCAGGAGAATAGGTTGAGGATCTAACTGACAGAGCAGAAGATACAATAATGGGGGTTAGCAAAGATACAATTTTTGTGGTGTATGTAGGGGCTAATGATGTATGGAAAGGTAGGTCAGGGATTTAATTAGTACAAAGGGTTGATAAAGGCATTTTAAGAAAAGGGCCATTAACTTAATTGTGTCCAAAATATTGCCAAAAATTAACTGTGTGAATGAAAATAGGAGTAGATTACTAAAGCTAAATGCTAGGCTTAGGTAACTTTGCAAGGATGAGCAGATAGGCTAGTTGGACTTGTGTGATCAGCTCAATGGGAGAAGGAAACTTTTTGAAATTGATGGTTTACATTTAAATAGGTTAGGGGATGGCTTATTTGCAAGGGCTACTAACTTAGCTGTGAGAAAAGATTTAAACGAGAACTAGACAGTGGTGAGATCGAGAAAAAAACTGCAAAAATAATAAGAGGTAGAGAAGAATTCAACATAGAAATGAGCATTGTTGTAGTTATAAGGATAGGCTTAACTGTTATTACTGTAATGCTCTAAATGTAAGAAATAAAATAGATGCCTCAGGACAACGGTAGTAATTGAATATTTTAATATAATGGGAATAACTGAAATGGTTAAATATAGATGATTTTGATGATTGAAATGTCTTTTGAAATACAGGTCCCAGCTATTTAAAGGAGTAGTTTTATGTGTAAGCTATTAAGTTACATCCTGTCAAAGTTGAGGATATCAAAGATAGTAGCAAGATTGAATATTGTTAGGTTTTAACTAGTAGAAATTAAAGGGAAAAGGTTTTAGTGGGAATTTATTACAGACAACCAAATGGAATTCATGAGAAACTTTACATTGAGATTAAGATTTGAGCTGTTAATGAGGTCATAATAATAAGTACTTTTTAATTTCAGGCATATAGATTGAGCAATTCTGGAATCACACTGTGAGGAAAGGTTTTTTAACACTCCTACGAAAAGTGGGGCCTAATAGGCCCCAGAGCAACTTGAAAGGTTATTAATATTAGGCTAATAATTTTGTATTTAAATGAAATTGCCATTAAAATATAAAGGGATAGGGTCAGTTAATGGCAATTTTATTTAAATACAAAATTATTAGCCTAATATTAATAACCTTTCAAGTGCTCTGGGGCCTATTAGGCCCCATGTTTCAGAGGAGTGTTAATACTTTTCAGAATGGTTTTCTTCACAAATAAGTTAAGATACCTACCAGAAATAATGTATTTTAGGTTCACTGTTAACTTCTGTTAAGGACTTATCATTAGATATTTATTTTAATACCTATGATTGTTTCAGTGCACTTTCTTTTTCATGGATGATGCATGTTCTTGACTGTGTGTTGCACAAGTCCTGCCTTTTCTTGAACATTTTATTAAGTTTCTTGAGAGTAAGAATCAACAATATTTGTTTTAAAAAAGGCTGGCATCTTTTTCAACATTGTTAAAACTTTGAAACTTGCATAAAAGCAGCTAGCCGAGAGATAGAAGAAAAATATCATTAGTCAGCTACAGTTAGTGTACTATAGTTCTGGGAAGCTATAATTGTGATTCCCTATTAATTGGAAAATTATGGAATTTGACCAGGAATGTTTATAGATTTTGACAATAACCAACTATTCAACATCAACGAATTAGCATTGGATGTTAGTTGTTCTGTGAGGACATTAGATATTGTTGCCAGTGAAAACTTACAGGTGCTTCAAGATTATCCAGACTTCAAAAGAAGTTTACAGATATATCAACAAAAAATAAATTTGGTTTCCATGAGCATTAATAAAAGATTCAGTTCCAGACCAGATACGGGACTCTGTCATACATAAACCATCATTTGTAAATAACTTTTTTTTTTTTTTTACATATTGAAATATAATTACATTAAAGAAAATTGTATCAGTCTTGTTGATAAATACCATAAATTTGATACATATTAATATTTAATTAATTTCTAAATACAATTTTGTGCTTATTTGAAATAGTAATATCTTAACATACCTTGAATACCAAATTGGAGACTTAACTAGGTTAAATTATAATACATAACAGCTATTTTAGTAATTTCTTCAACTTTAGTAAATGCTTTATGTAATTTTATAGCATTGTTAGGTGCTAATGATAAGCAGAGATTTTTAGTGGAAGAGTTGTTGAAATGTTGGTAAGCCATGTTATGGAAAGATTGTGAATGCATTGCATTATTCAGACTTTAGGTCAGCTACCAGTAGTCGTTGTTACCAGTATGCCATTGTAACATTTTATGACTGGAAATTCCAGTTTTATATGTTTTGCCAGTGAAGGAGTCAGTAATGTCGAGATTTTATTTTCATATAAAGTCAAGACAGCTTAGTCTGCTGCGATTCTTAGCTTATCAAGTGTATATCCGCTTCCATCCCTCGTTTATTTGTTTCATTTTTGAGTTCAGTTGCCAGCCATACATAACTTCATTATTTAGCAATAATTTTTTTCTTTACACTTGTTTATGAATTGTCAGTAAGTTTTTGAAATAATTAAAAAGAAACTGTTAATTTATATAAGTTTAAACATTTATTCTCTTCTGTTTAGAAAGGTCCAGTAAATATATCCCTCAAGAAGGGTGATGAATTCCATCTCAAGGATCGAATACTAGTGTCAGAAATATGGCCAGGAGATTGTATTCCACTCAAAGGAGAACTTCAGGAAGATGATGAGATCTTGATGATTGAGAATGCTCGGCTTAAAAATAAGTCCTTAACAATTGCTAATGCAGCTTTAAGAAATGCTATGTCTAATTCAAGCGTAAGTAAAATAATATTAATTGGTATAGAATGTTTCAAACTTTTTTCAATATATTAACAATTGTATGCCTTGAGAGTATATGCACGTGTGTGTGTTTTCTTATAGCAGAACCACATTGGGCTTTCTGCTGAGTCCACTGATGGGAACTGAACCAATGATTTTAGTGTTGTAAATCCATAGACTTACTGCTGTAACTGGTTGAAGACGAGAGTGTATGTCAAAAATGAAACTGTTTAATTTATTAAATATGAATTTTGAAACAGAAAATGTTAAAGTAAAAAGCATTTATTTATTTTTCTTCTTGCATTCAAAGTATGCCAGGCTTCTTGAATATACTTGTTTCAGAAACCTCAAACTATATTTTCTGAGAGAGTGTTAAAGCAAAGTATTCATAATAAACCTTTATTGGTTTTATGATGAAAAAATTTTTTTCTTTCCAGGAATATTTTCAAATTGTATTTGCAAAACGGACATAGCTAGGATTTTAATGCAAGTACTTCTTTCATATTTTTAATGTTGTTTTGATTAATGTGTTAAAAGTCAAATGATAGAAATTCAGTACATTGTTTGTTTTGCTCTACAGAAAGTGTTTTAAGAGCTAATTAAGTACCCTAGATGTTGTAATATATTGTATACTAGGCATATGGAAAGATTATATATTATACATATAATTTAAGGACAACATGTGATATGTTGGTCCATCCACACTATCACATTCATTACACTAAACCATGAAGTAAAACATTAAAACCAGTCATTATCATTTATGTTCATCAAGTCTTCCTTTTAAACTCCCTTAACTTAACTGCATGCACTACATCTGAAGACAACTCATTGCAAAGGCAAAACACTATGCTAGAAAAATACACTTATCTTAGCTGAAGATAACTCCTACCCTGGCAAATTTGTGTCTTAATTGTAGTCTTACCATTGTAGCTACATTACCCATTCCTTTAATAATTTAAATTATTAAATATCTTAATGTATCCTCACATAACCCTTCCATCTCGGGTATCATCCAGGTAGTTCTTCTCCAACTTTTCCCAGCAGTTCAATGTTCTTTTTAAGTTAATAAGTCCAAGAGTGAACATAATACTCGAAATATGTTCTAAAGAAATATCTAGATAATAACTTTAGACTTATATTCAATATTTCTTCACTACGAATGTTTGGCATTTCAGTATGATGTTAATTATGGTTTGCTATTCTGATTTTTAAGTACACTAACTGAGGATCAGGGCCATTATTGGTTAGAATTGGAGCACAGGCCCTAGGTGCCAGTGCCTAGCAATGTCCCTGATCAGCACATCGCTTAGATGGGTTAAGAAACTAATCAATGAGAACAGAAGATACTTGAGCAAGCAATGAGATCAGTCTACTCAATCAGTGAGATGCAGGTTCTGATCTTGAATTTGACTTTAGAAGAGAATAATGATGAAATGACTCAGAACCATCACTGAGAACCCAGTTTCAGTGCTTCTCAATCAGCTAGTCAGAGGGGGGTTATTGCTCGAACTAGGACCTAGCAGTAAAAAGAGGCCATGAAAGCAAGCTCTAACTAGACCTGATACACTTCCTAGATTTATATCTACTACCAGTACCAGAGATAACAATTGGGGTGAAGTAGCAAGATCTGCAAGATAGACACAAGTAATGACTAAGTTTTTCCAAAGAACAGGTGGGATGCTGATGTACATACTGACATCAATGATAAATCAATACCCTTTGACTGTTTATGGCTCTGTTTACAGAAGATCTAAGTAATGCTGTCATCACTGCTAACAATAAGTATACCAAAACACAAGTTGAAAAATATGCCTGCTCAGAAATGGTCAACGTATTTGAACTTGACTCTACCTTTCTATCACCATATGTTCAAAAAGGAGAGGTTAAATGTGGGTACCCCTGATGAGAAAGACAAATTTAAAATTATATGAGATATGATGATAATTATCAGTAAATCATGAAAATAATTTGAAAAGAGTGTACAGAATGAAATTTTTTTGGGTTTAAAGAATTCAGCTTTAAGCAATCTCCAATTATATAAGTTGTGTTTCATGCTGTTCATATATTTCTGTTTAGGTAAACTTTTTGTGCATGATTGTAATTGAACCTTCTCTCAACATTGTACATTTGTTTCTGTATTAAGCTCATAATGAAGTTTTCTTTATTACCCATTCAACTCATTTTTAAACTGAATAAAGTTATCTGATCTTCTCCCCAAACAAAATGTCTGTATCTTCCAAACAAATATAATTTAACACACAAATACTTTCACAATTTACAAAGTAAAGGAAAACATACAGAAACTATATACAGTGGTCCCTTTTTAATGAGGGCTTCCATAAAGAGAACATTTTTTCCTCCACATAATTTTTCAATTCCTTTAATGATAAAAGTTCCATTTAATGAGTACTGTACAATATTATGTTTTCACTTCAGTGTGCTGGCACCATGAAAATTTCCATACAGAATATGGAAATGTTTACATTTTCCTCTTAGCAAATTGCAGAACTTGAGATTTGGCTGTAAAATCCCTTTTCAGTGGCTCTGGTGAATGCTGTATGTATGTATTACCAATAAAGATAAAAATAACACTACATATAATATAGAAAATTGACTCTAAACCATACTGATTGGCTAACTGATGACTTTTAAAATATAATGCTTGTTAAATCAACAGACCAAGAGTAAGGGGTACTGCCTACCTTTTGCCTTTATTGTTACATGTTCATATTTATAATTTTGCCTTAACAGTAACTGCATATTGTATTTATCAAATTAGCTTATCTGCACTTTTAGTTGCACATAATGGCATTTTTGGGCCTGAAAAGGAGACACTATAATATATGTCTGGTGTGTGTAAGCTGTAAGATCTGTATATTTCATTGGGTATTATGTCATAGTTCAGTTCTTAACTTATTCATTTAAATTTAAACTTTCTTAATAGCTATTTTGAAAACTGTACTTCATTAGTGAAATGTTCAAGCTATTTTGTGATACCATAATAAGATTTAGTATCTGTACAAGTTTTAGTCTGAGGAAAATACTTCAAATTCAAGAAATTGATATGTTCATAAGGTGTGCAAAGTTCTTAGCAGAAATAGGATGGGTAGAACAATTGTAAAAAAAACCAACAACAACAACTGGTAAACAGTTAGCTTTAAAGAATTTTGTCAAGAAATGTACAGAAATGAATTTTAAGTTACACAAATAAATGCCACAAAATCAAAAAAATATTTAAGTATTTTTGAATTAAAGTATAGTTAGAATTAATATCTAAAATGATATTAAAATTTGTCTCAAAAATTGTATTAAGTGGCAAAAAAAAATATATAAAAACCCAAATAAAACCATCTCTTCAGAATTTGGAGTTAAATTATTTTTTTAAATCCTAAACTTTTATACACGAAAGACTATTTCGCACACAAATGAATTATTTTAACACTTAGAAATGGTAAAATATTTATTCTGTTTATTCACTTAACAGTCACCTGTTGCAATAATACTGTACACACTTCCAATTACTTATTCCAGACAATTATTATTTGGCATTTTAGTGTTTATGACAATGATGGAGTTTTATTCAAATGTTTTGTAACCAATCTTGAGAAAATGAGTGCATTCATAATTTATTTTATTTGTAAGGCACTACTTGTTACTGTGGGTAAATATGGACATATTTCTGGATACTCTTCAAGTAACCTAAATTTAAATCAATTACACGTTTAGTCAAATGCTTTTTGACCAATCTCAGAGAATGAAGATACTCGTATGTTTTTCATCAGGCAAATGCATGTTTACCCAAAGCAACAATCTAGTATATTTTGGATATTCTTAAAGTAGCCTAAATTTAAAGTTAAAGAAGTTAAAAATTAGAATTACATGAATTTATTTTTAACTATTTCAAAAACTAACTATACAGACACAAACTTACTGACAATTCAAAAAAAAGTGTAAAGAAAAAAAATTATTGCTAAATAATGAAGTACATGAAACTGCCAAATAATGACTGAAATATCATGACAAACATATACTCATGAATTGTCGAGTTTTATTTCATTGTTAGGAATATCCTCAGTCAGATAGACTGAGGTGATTGCAATAAGTGTGAAGATCTGTCTAGTATAATATAACAGAAAACTGTCAGGAAATTATAATTTTTAGGCATGAAAAGACTTGCAGTAAGTGGAATGGGGAAGGATCAAAGGAGTTAACCATGTTCTGAAGACTTGTAATTTGTGCCATAACTCTTATGCACATTATAAATAGAATAAAGCCCAGAGAAAAGACAAGAGAAATGTTGTTGAAGGCTAATGTTTAAAGGTGATGTTAGCTCACCTGACCCAAGTCAGTCCACCATGTATGACTTTGTAGCATTCACCCTATTCCATCCTATTAGACCTATGTGCTGTCTATATTACAGCCAGATGGTAGGGTAGATCAGGAAAATGGTGTTGTTGAAGAGTATGATGTATGTGTGCCAACTATCCATTTGAAGTAGTTATGATCAATACACCCAGAATGAGATGACCAGTTGGAAACCTGAGAAAGTTAGGAGATTGGGAATTCCTTTGGTTTCTTGGGTATTTTCTATGGGGGAAGATGGGTATCAGTACATATTGAATCTGTAAACATGTTTAACTAGTATTTTAATTCTACACTCAACTGGAGTTTTTACCAATCAAAACTCAATCACCATTTGAGCTGTGACTTTTGGGTACTTAAGGTCAAGTTTTGGTATCAGCTGGCTCCAACTTCTCTAAATGAACTAAGTTCCATAATTAGAACCAGACAATCCCAACTTTCTGCATTCAACATGGACCATTCATAGTTGTAAAGACACCTGATGGGGAAAAGAACTGGAACCATGTTATCTATCATGCTCAAAACCACAGATGGAAAGGTATTGTTGTCTGGTGGATTGGACACGGGGGAGCTTGTTGCATTTGTGGTCAGATTTACCTTACAATCACTGATGACTAAATGGTTGTCTTCACAGAGGATTCACAGTGATAACAAGCCACAGGCTACAGCTAGGATAAAATCCATAGTAAAGGAAACAAAAGTTTCTTGACCTCCCATTAGGGTTCATTAGTGCCATCAATAGCACAGGTAAGGACAGAGAAAAGGGCTCAGAGAAGCAGCAGACCAGTGAAGCTTCCCATTAGTGTAGCATAGAATTATGGGACTATTTGGTTCACCTAAGACATCCTATCCACTAAATTAAACTAAACCAAAATGCCAGTCCTTCTCATTTAAAAAAATCACTACCAGGAGACATTGCCAAATGCATTTGCAAAGGGACCACCATGTCCCCCTAACCCAAGAAACCTTTTAAGAATCAAGTACATCTTGAGGAGTGCCAACACTATGAGAAGACTAGGGTAGAATAAAATCCTTAGCCAATGTGAGCAAGACAACTTCAATACAAAGAAATTTCCTCTTCAAAATATGAACCTGGCATCTTGGATGAACATGCACTGCCTTGTAGGCAAGCATCATCGTACTAAGAGATGATAGGACCCTTCCCCGAGATGCAACTAGACTAGAGCTCTTGAAGAAGCTACCAAACATAATCTAATATTGCCTGATTTACATCATTTCCCAGTGCTGAAAAGGCTCAGTCAGGAATTTTCCATAGAATGTACTGATAGAAAAGATCAAATCAACCAGAGGAAAACTCTCCACCATTGTTCAGCATCTGGGTCCTGGTTAGCTAATATAAAGAGAGCTGTGAAAAGGATTCAGGACAACTTAACAAAAATGGAGGAATCCCACTGCAAGAAAGCAGCAGCCTTGGAGAAGTCTGCTGATAATGTTACAGTTAGGGGGAAGCAAAAATGCAATACTTTTGGGAAAAACTAAGTTAGTGTAGATATTCTTTGTTATTCATTCACAATTTAGATTTGTGGAATAGATATTTGTTTTTGAATTTGAGAATTGATCAAAGTAAAGTGTAATTTATCATGACAAGAAACCTACTTGAAGTAAAAACCCATTCCAATGATAACTGGTATGCATATTAAAACTATTTTAAAGTACAGAAAAATGTTTTGACCATTGTATTTTAAAGACAGGTAGTGTGGGTATTAACATTTTAATGCAAGTTTGAGTTTCCTTTTATATTTTGTATGAAGCATTCAACTTATTTGTGCTGAAATATCTGCTGCTGGCATATTATAATGTTGAATGACAATGAAAGTATGGTAACATTATAGATCCATGCATTTTTTTTAATTAAGCTCTACTGGCTTTTCACCTTGCCTAATTTTCCAGAGATCAATAATGAGAAACAGAATTCTGTTGATACATTCATTGATCCAGTGGAGGTGACTGATTACTTATCTTGCAAGTATGCAAACTGTGTCCGAAACAAGTTTTCACTATCATTTTAATGTATTCAACCTGTATTTCTCATGCAACTTAAAATTCATTCCAGGTATCAAATACAGAACACTACCCTTTATTTCTTGATTGAATTTTGTTATTTGTGGGTTTACTTAGTATTTATTAAGAAAGCAGTTTCACCTGAAAATAAGGAAATGTATGCAGGTCTGACATTTTTTTGTTCAGAAGTTAAAAACAAAGTTTGGACCACCCCAAACGGTTTTCACTTTTGAAGATTTATTTTGTACAAGAAACCCACTTGAAGTAAAAATGCATCTCAGAAGGGCTGATATAAGTATTAACACTTACTAATAAAGTAGAAAACCAGTTAACCAGTGATCTAGAAAGGTTGAAACATTATTCTCTGCTTTATTAATAAAGTATTAACACCCATACCAACTGTTCCGCGACAAATACAGCTGTTTACTGCTGAAAGCAAAATAGATGAGTCATCCCCCTCAAACTTTCCCCTAGATTTACAAATGTTTATGTCATTAAATAATACTTGTTAATTTCTGGAAAAACTAGAGAGGAAGTATGTGGTAACTAGCTGCCCCAGTTTTCAATACTTTGAACTTGCAGTAGCCTATGAATTGTTAAGAATCAAGAGGTGTTTAAATATTTTCCAGAATGGTAGATGTAGGGTCAACTTTAAATATCTGGCATATTTTATATCCTTCTGACAGTCAGTAATGGTGACATAATATCAGCAACATTACAGAGGATGTTGAAATGAGCTTGATACCTGACAATCTATCAGCTTTATCAAGAACATGTTAGTGATTGAGAGAGCTAGTTGAGTACTGTCTGTATCATTTAGTAGTTTCACTTTTGTTTTTTTAAATAAAGTCATAATGTAGTAAATTTCAAGAAAGTTTGTGATGGGGTGGCAGTTTGGTTGGTTGAGTGTTTAACTATATTCAAATTCTATACTACAACCAGCTCTTTTGAAAAATGGGCATATTTCTCAATATCTTGTTAAAAGTGTTAAGTTGAGATAAAAAAAAAAAAAGTTTGATAACGACATACTCTGAGCATGTTATAATGGTATATGGACAGTCTCCCCAGATTTTGGAAAAAAAAAAAATCCATCCACATATGTACATATTTCTTCCTTCACAAAATTTAAAATTTGGTCAATTATAGAACATTTTTTGTTTGTTTGAATTTGCTGTTATTACCAGGATTGCCTGTTAGGAAATCTGAATTGAAAAATACCATAGTATTTTCTTGTTATTAATAAAAAGGAGGGTTAATACTCTCTGAACAACTCTAATGACAGTGAGTCCTTGAATGTGAGGTCTATATGGTCCAGAATGCCAGAGTCTGGACATTTTTTATTTTTTTTTAAAGTAAAAACCCTTACCATTGTCACAATGTAATTGTTTTGGAAAGTTTACTAGTAATAAAGGGTGTTTTTTAAATCAAACAGGTTTACTTATGCTCATCTGATGGGTTGTATAGAATGATACTGTATTTTCAACCTTACATTGCATTAAATAATTTTAATTGGTGTTAGTGAAAATATGAAAATTCATAGTCTACATTTTATGAATGGAACAGCTTAAAAGAGAAAGTCACCTCTATGAATTATTTTTACAAAACTGTAGATAACTATGGGAGAGAATACCTGGATTTAGACTAGCTTCATTGGACTGTTACAGTAATAGTGTATTAGTTTTAATTCATTATGTTCCTTTGCTGCAAATGAATGCAAATTTTCCGATTGATGTTGGTTACACTTCAAATTATACTTAAAAGTGATAACAACAAAGTATGGATGCGATTGTGAAACTAGTACATTTCAGATTTTAAGTTTGGGATACAGTGTTGAAGAACTTGTATTTTTAATACAGTAGTAAGAATACTAGTTTTACTGCTGCTAATAAATTGTTTAGAATTTTGTTAAATGATCTTTGTTCTTTACTTATAGAAGAATACCAGTTTTGTGAAAATTTTCCGAGAAAAATTTGACTCCCAAATATTGTGATTATGCTTCTCCAAAATCTTACATTTTATAAGCTGTACTCATAAATGTAGAATATTGATTAGTGTAGTGGTGTTTATCTTTATGGAACTTCAATCTAATACAGTTTTAAATGACATACAGAACTTGTATGTTTCTGAAAATATTTTGCAGGATTATTTAAAATCACAATTAAATGATTATAAAAATGTAACAATAACATTTGTAATTTTGTTAATACCCCTTACTCTCTGGTTTTGCATATTAAGGTAAGTCCAACATCCTGAGAAAGTTGTAAACTGATATTTGTTGAAAAAGTGGTTAGTAAACCAACTACCACTGTTATTAATACTATACAAAAGAAAGTTCAGAGGTATTCAGAGTAATTATAGAAATATTCTGTTGAAAATAAGATTTAAATGTGTTAATTAAAATTTACTCTCACCTGTGGTTAAAAAGCTTGTAAAAACATACTTTAGTGACTTATCATTAGAAGTATTTATAATTGACAAATGAATAACAGAATTTGACTGGTATCTGCAGTTAATTCAAGCACTAGTTAATCATATAATACAGATTTTCTACTTAGAGTAATTTGCCAAAGCAGTCAGTGCTATTTGACTCTTAGTGAATTACTTCACATGTAAAAATGTCACATTTTTAAAACTACCTGCAAGTGTTAGTGTGTGAATAACAAACATCTAAATACAACTATGGGTGCTGTTATATGACTAGCTTCAGTAAGAAAATTACGATGCAAATTCGTCTGTTCAACATGTTAGATGCTCACACACATTTGCAACACCAACTTGTAGGTATTTCATTAGATATTGTTTCAGTCACTCAGAACAGTTTATTTAAGTGTTTTTGACTAGTCTGAAAGTGAATAGTTACTTTAATTGAGTTAAAATGGCATTTTGGAAGCACTATCAAAGTGGAATGAAACAGTTTACCAACAGCACAACCTGGATTTGTTTTCTATCTCTATATTTGAAACAATGCCCCCAGTGAAGTATAAAAGTGCTGTTTATTAATTAATTAAAAAAAAAGAAAAATAATTTTTTTATACTTCAAGACAGATTCAAGTTGCATTACTTGCCTCGCAGATCACTTCAATGATTTGTAGAACAAATACTTAACAAAATTTAGTTAAAAACTTGAAAATGGATGAAATTTAACATCGAGCAATATATCTAAATTTAAGGCAAAACAAAATTAAAATCAGCATTACATCATTATTTCAATGAGTTACAAGAATACAAGATTACAAAGTTAACATTTCTTTTACCCAGTCACTGGCATAATTCACCAAACAGCAAAACTATACACTAACTAATCTAAAACTAATATTTCTTTTAAAAAAAACCATTTAGAATAAATAGTAACCAAATAATGCTACCTGTAAAAACCAAACTTAAAAATGTCACTAGCTACTCAAAAATAAGTAAATTAAATAAGAGAAACGAAGTTATTACTATTAACAATTTAATGCATGTATTATATAAATAGTTGCATGTTTAAGAGCAGCCTTATCAATTTTTACTACAGATATTTTATGTGCAAGTATCGTTCAACACAGAAATGACTTTCATCATGTATTTCCTCTAGTTGCTGATTAAATATTTTACATCTATCTAGACTACCAATAAGGACTTGAGTATATAATACAGGGTGTTTGGAAAGTCACTGAGCACTTATATATTTATTAACATACATGTTTCATTATAGAATACAGGAGGTAAATATGAATGACAATTATAAACAATGTTGAAAGTGACCCCCATTAGCATCAATACAGGCCTGGATCCTTCTTATTTTGTTTTAAATACTGCTATCAGTTACTGGTTTGAAATAGACTGAATCAAATATGATTATAAAACTGCACAGTGACTTTCCAAAACCCTATATCAGTGGCAGAAAACTAATTCCATTTTAACAAAGGATGCTATCTTGTGTTAAAACAAGGAGTTCTGGATGTATTCTTCATTTTATAGGTTTAGTAGCACCATTAATGTATTTAAGATTTATGCATACATTTTTCTTGATCACTTATATTATTAGTTTAGATAATATTTGAAACCTAAAAACTCCCAAGTATTTCCAGTATTTGTACAAATACTGGAAATGGCTAGTGGTGCTTTCAGGGTATATCTACTCACAAGATTGAGATGCATGTTATCTAGTTCAATTTAGAATATATTCATAGCTAAAAGCATCTAGGTTTTGGAAAACATCTATATTTTGACAATTCAGTTTATTTTAATTCTAATCAGGTAACATTTTAGTGAAATGAAGGTTCTCCTATAACCACTTCTCATAACATTAAACTTGCAAGTCCAAAAATTAAGTGCTATATACTTTTAAGTCTAGCATCCATTTAATTAGTTATTGTATGTTTGTATTTTTTTCTTCTGATAAAACGTGTTAAGTCTTCTTTCCTTTCAAAAAGGGAAATTATTTTTTAAGGGAGCTTTGGTGATAGAACTGGGAGATTCTCATTGTGTCAAACAACAAACAGGTTAATCAAAAGACATCTTACCACAAAATATTTATGTAATACAATAAATACATTAAATAATTAGAAAATGATATGTATTTCAAGAGATTATGTATCACAACCACTATGTTGTTTGTTTAATAACTAAACTAAAACAATAATAAACAGTCTACCAAAAACTCAAAAAGTTAGTACTTCTATTAAATATCACTCATTTTATAGAAAATACATTTTTTTTTTATCCTACACAACTAAATCACTTATTTGAAGTACATTTTACTAGATTTTAATTAAAAAGACTGAATAGAGTACTTCAGCAAATACACATTTTGCACAACCACAGTAGATAGGAAATTCTTCTATAAACAAATCTTGACATTCATTGAGGATATTACTGCAAGAGTTGATTAATAAGATACTGTAGGTTTGGTTTACCTTGATTTTCAAAAAGCATTTGCTAAGGTCACTCACAAAACAACTTAAATTAAGGGTGGGTGTGGGGGAAATGTTATTAAATTAGATAGAAATTTAGCTGGAGAGTAGAAAGCAAAGAACAGTAATAAGTGGTGTTAGATCTGACTGGATCACAGTGACAAGTAGTGTATCTCAGTGCTCTGTGCTGTTTGCAATTTATATCTGATGTTGACTCTGGAATGACTAATAAAATATTGAAGTTTACATATGAAAGTAAGAATTTTAGGGTGGCTAACTATATCAAAATATGCTGCACTGTGCACTGGGCCAATGTTGCAAATGATGTTTAACTATCAAAAATGTAAGCTGATGCATGTAAGTTTTCACAATTTAAATTAGAATACATTAGATACTGCAGTTGGGAAAAAAAAAAAAAAGAATGTTGTGATTGAAAAATCACATACCTCATCTAAATAGTGTATTGCAGCTAGCAACAGACCTAATGATTTTCAGTAGCATCTACAGCAATATTAAATGAAAGACAAGGGATTTTACTGTATTTTCACTGTACAGATCACCTACCAGACTTCATTTAAAGTACTTTAGTTTTTGTTTCCCTTCCTTAAAGACACTGCATTATTGAAGAAGTTTAGAGAAGAGGCAGTAGGATGATGCCAGAGGTTGTGGAACTGTTCTATGACTCCTCAGTCTCTAAAGTTGTTTTCTTGGGAGAGATAGGTCAGATGTGAAAATTGACACGTTTAAGATTAAGGGTATAGATCCAAACTTTGTTTAGCAGTGAAAACAAGATAAGGGGCATAGGTTGAAATTGTGGCAGAGTAGGAGTTATCTGCAATTTAGACAGTTACTTTTCAAACAGGGTGGTTGATTTTGTAATGAGTTGCCTTCAAACAGTGGAAGAGGTAGAAACTTTGAGTTAAAGGATTGGATGAATACACAAGCAGTAAGGGGTGGTGATAATTTGTAGGTGCAAGGGACATCCTTGTCAGGCTATGCTAACAAGTTCCTTTTTGTCCCTTTAAGATTTTACTTTAAAGTAAAAGAGTTTTGCTTGAATACATCTAATATTTTGAAAGGAAGCTTGCCAAATTTGTTTTTCAAAAGAACTGATAAAATAAAAAAAGGAACTTTATCAGTATTCATGTGATAACAAACTAAGTGTTTAATGTTATGATGCATATGTTAATTTTACAGCTTCTGATGGTGGATTGCAACAGACAAAAGAGAAACCTAGATTTTTAGAAGGTTACAAATAAAATCAACTAGGAGTTATGTAAAGAAAGTGCCTTCTCTGTCTGAAAGAACTGCAAAAAAAACAACTGACTTTACAGTTCATTTACAATTTTTTAAAGATATATCCACTTAAAGGATGGGGAAAAAGATGTACTTGATTTAATAAGCATGCATTACTAGTTTTCTGTGTACGCGTTTCTCATTGGAAGTCTAGCTGGATTAATAATTAAGAGAGCCTTGAATATTTACTTTATAATGGTGGCAAATACTGGCCAGTTCTACTCTAGTAAATATTCAAGGAATATTTTGGAAGTTTAATGCAAGTGTAACAGAACTTGGAACTAACACTAACTTCTCTTCTATACAGGTATCACAGCATAAAGAGAGAGATAAACAGAGCTAAACCCTTTCTTCCACAGACTCCAACTGAATCCCAGGAACATCTTCAATCTCCTCTACCCATTTATGTGGAATCCTACCATACTGATTGGCAAATAAAAGAAGAGTGTTTGTTATCCAATTGATTACACAACTTTATAAAATACTATTACTACATTAAATCTAATGTGTAACTGCTACATTAAAAGATTTCTTCATTAAGAGTAAGCAGTATAAACATTGATGTGAATTTAGAGTTTATATTTCAAGAGACAAGCAGTTTTGTCAAAGTAAGCTAACTAATGAAACTAAGTATATTGTACTCTTAAACAGTTGAAAGACAACAGCAGAAAAATAAGATGTGAACAGACATAACAGTTTGAAATTACAACTGGGAAGCTATTGGAGGTTGCAGTAACCAATTAATAAAATACTGACATGTGAAACAGTATGCTTACCTGACTTATACAACTACATCTAATTAAATTACAAACCTAGATGTCAAACCTTGACTAAATTCAACTGCTATAAATACCTGAATATCACTAAGTGTTTTGAGAAACCTCAGGTTCAATGGTTGAACATGTTCCATGGTTGGGATATCATAATCGTGTCCCATGTAATGGATGCGGCTCACTGGGCACACTACACATGCTGTACCACTTCCAAAAATCTCTAGTAGCTATACAAAGACATTACATCACATACATCAGATTCCCTCATAAAGTGAACTTTCTCACTGTGCGAGTGTTTTGTAAGACAGGAGTAATAAGTTCAAGTAACAAAGTTTTACTAATATAAAATGTTACACATTGCATGGTACAGTATATCAAAATAATATAAAAAGGTTTAATGAATAGCAAGTTGCAAAAATAATTGAATCCTAATCACTTTACAACCACTGGACATCTTGCTTACCAAAGACACTTCTGGTAGATAAATAAGAGACATATCCACTCACCAGAACTGTATATATTACCAACATCAAAAAGCTCCTGAATGAATTCAAACTATTCAGAACATTAAACTACTGGAAGACAGTACAGGATGAGTCACACTATTCATGTATATCTTCCAAAGAGCCAAATATAAAAAACTTTCCACATAACATATACAAATAAAATGACCATGTAAAATAACTTTACATAAAAGTTACAGACAACAATAATACCAAGTATAATTTGAAAAACACAGTTCATGTTATATTAGTATATTACAATACTTCATGAAGACACTTAAAGATCATACCAGAATTTGTTTTCATTTGATGTATCACAGATAAATGCACTTTTTTTTTTTTTTTTTTTTGTATACTACAGATTATTGGTATCAAGATTTACTTTATCTAGCTAAAAACCAAAATGAGAATATTTAATTAAGAGTTAGGAATCAAAACTTTATAGTGGTCCAAAAATTCTGCTTGAAGGAATCTAACACACACACACACACCAATTTGGTATTGGAACTGCAGATAGCCTGATGGGGCTTTGCTATAAAGAAAAACAAAGAAATGTAGTAAAATTACACAAAAAATGTGCATTTGTTTTTACCCGGTTTTCTTTTAGAGCTTGTAGTACTTCTTTCATAGTTATCAGTCTTTCAGATACCTTGAACTCATTCTGTAAAGGAGAAACAAGTTTTTAGTATGTGAAACAGTCATTTTGGAAAGAAGAAATAAAACTTTTGCTCAAAACATACATTTTAAAAAACAAAAATTCTAGCATCTTTGGATTATTCCGTTTGTTGAGTAATTTTTGTAAATAAATAACAGAAAGGTTTTCCTACTTAATAGGTTTGATTTCTTTGGATGTTGCTAAATGATCATTTCTAAAATTAGGTAAATATGTTTGAAAGAAAAAGGTCTCACCCATGTTTTGGCTAAATCTAACAAACTCTGTCTTGTCACACCAGGAAGAATTAATCCATTCAGAGGGGGTGTTATTAACTCTTTCTCTATGAGGGTCAACAAACAAACAAAAAAAATAATTGTATGTCTATGGCTTTATAGACAAAAGTTTTTTTTTTAAATTAGCTTATTCTTAACAAAGACTTAATTGTAATACTTTTCTAAATCATGGTTTTTATACTGAATTAATAATTTATTGTTACTGTGTTTAATACTCATATTTAATTGATAAATACATCAAATAATGATATAAATACAGATAACTGGATATACTGACAATCCTGTACAAGGTTCAGACTAACCTCCTTTCTCATTTATTAACAGTACAAATATGTTCATCGTTCCCACTTCTGTTAACTGATGATCTTCTCCAAATATCCACAACACTTGCTGTAAATTCATTTTTGCTGCATGTCTTTGGATGTAAATTGTTGGGCCATAATTTCTAACAAAAATAATGAAAGGAATTTATTACAGTAAATTAGATTTTCATAAAGTACATAATACAAAAATTACATTAAGCCGTAATTATTAAAGAAGAATAGGATTAAAATAAGATTTAAAATATACATATTGAATTCAGCCACATTTACCTATATACAACATGTATATAAAACTTCTTAAATATAGAAGAGGAACAAATTTTAGGATACTGTTAAAAGTAGAAAATATGTTTGAGGTATAAACTGTGGTTGCTAAAATAAGACAAACACATGTTTTGAATACCTTTAAAGCTACTGTTGTTAGAATAGAGTAAATTACAAACCTTTCAGGTATAAACTGATAATAGTATGAATTTAGTAAAGTTTTAGTTTTTCAAACACAATACAATGTTCCATCTCAATTAAAAACAATTTTATAATATTGATTTTGAGATACAAGACTTCAGACAATACTGATTTGCAGTACTGCATGAAGAACAAATGCTATGAAAAAAACTAATGGTAATATGGGAAAAAAACAACATCACAATTGAAAGTTAATATAATGCTTACGATCCCATTTTCTTGTCTCCAACCCCTCCAGGCCATGCTCGTACATATTTAGGATCTGCCAGCAAGGAAACAGGTTTCACTCCTGTGCTGAAATATGGGCCAACTGGGCCTGTTATAACAAACAGAAGAGCTCTGTTTGCTGCAGCTACACCAAGACAAGGCTAAAATAAAAAAACAAACAAGTTTGCAAGGTTAAAATGTACATTATAAATCAGTAAAGGAAATTTGAAATATCTCAAATTTGAAAAAAGCATTATTTTACTCAAGTTCAGATATCTTTAAATTTTTATAATTTTTCAAATGTAAATTTTACCAGAAGGGTAATGTTTAAATTCCTTATTGAAAACCAATTAAATAATTAAAAACACACAAGTCTTGTGTATATAATATAATGTAATGTAAAACAAACATTAAAGAAAAACATCTTACCTCTATACCAATAAATGTAGGACGTATATAGAGTGAAGAAGAAGAACTATATGGTACCCATTCCTGGTCCAAACTAATCAGTTTTTTTATACATTTAATAAGTTCTTTACCATCAAAATCCTAGAGAAAAATAATATATGTACTTTACAAGTATATACATACACTGAATACAGTACAAAAATTTGGATTTTTAATTATATTCCAACAACTTAATGGTAGGGTAGCAAGTTTGTAAAAATACATCATTGGATCATCTTGTTATCCAATACCAATAAATGCAATGTATCAAGTATTAGAAATAACCATTTATTCTTGATGCATCTATGAGTAATTCTTTAAAAAAAACATACTTATAAAAACAGTCACATCTTTAAACTAAAAAACGTTTAATGAATGTTATCTTACACTAAGAACTTAAAACCTTAATATGAGGGTTCTTTAAAATCAGAAGAATAAAGCATTTATTAAAATATTCAAAAAACTTAATGTCTTTCAAAATGCTGCGCCTTAACAAGTTATATGAATGATGCAGGGTGATTACTGGGTATTAACAAAATGCCTAAAACATACTTTCATAGTAATGCTGATTTACAATGGATCATAGATACTGTGACAGTCATTTCTGTCATTATGGGGTGAAAACAGACATCATGAGTAAACAAACTCAAGAGATGGTACAATTAAGGAGAGAAAAAGGTACATAAATATACAAAAATAATTAACTACAAATAAAGGAACATTACAACCTCTTTTCAGGAATTAATGTAAGATGTTAAGATGTACATTCTTATAGTCCAACTAACAATGCAATTCTTGTAATGTAACCTAATTTCAAACCTTACACATCCATGTTCTTTCCCCATAATCACCTTAACCCCAATTAGTTTAGGATTAACCAGTATTTTTAAATTAGATTATTACCATCAGGCTTTGAACTTGTTTCTGAAGGTTTGGCCCTAATAATTTCAAGGTCTGCAAACTACAAAATTCATTCGTTAAACTAATCATTTAGTGTTATGTATAGAAGGAAGAAAACCTTTTAGAACCAAAGTTTATTCAGCATAAATTTCAACAAAATTATTTACTAATTAAAAGTATCTAATACTTAATAGATTCCATAATATTCAAAATGTTATTATGTAGAAATTTTGAATATTAATTCAATCATACTATGAATATTTGAGAAGCTGTGTGTGTGTGTGTGTGTGTGTGTGTGTGTGTGTGTGTGTGTGTGTGTGTGTGTGTGTGATATATTAATCACTTTTTACAACAACAGTTGGCTGAGAAAAGTAATTTATTTGTCTCACAAGATGACAAGATGATTGATTATTCAGTCCAGTGCAAGAGTTTAAGCTTCTAATGAAAAGTAATTACACATACACCGCATTTGTGAACTTAAGAGACTAATTTATGAAACTTAAGTCAGGGAATACAGAATTACTTTGACAAATCTTGAATTGTAATCTCAGACCTCTTAATACCCTTGGGGTAAACAAGTTTTACTTGACATCTCAGCAGGACAAATGTTCAATGTTTTGACCACAAACTATTCTGTCGCAGTTTTTCCCATTTTTTTGCTGCTATATATTGCTTCCTGCTTCAAGTTGTGTATCGAGTTTTAAAAGGCTTCTTTTAATCAAGAAAGAGTTTTTAGTATAAGAGCTAATGACTAAGAAATCTTGCCCCTGAAGGAAGACAGGTTTATGAGATAACTGTTGGGAGTAGCAGAAGTCTATCCAGAGGTAGAACTTTGATGGTGGTAAGGGTCCAATTTTGTTTTTTTCCAGCAAATGGTTCAGGAAGAACAGCTGCCACTACCTATCATAATCAGATTGGTAAATAAGTTGTTTTCACACAGATACATCCAACTGAAAAGAAGCATACTATAAGATTTACTTTATACCAGAAGGAGGAAAGGAAACAATCTGCAGAAGCAGTGGCTATACCCAAGATCCTTCTATCCAGATAGTTTTGTTCTGAGCTTAACCCATACTGAAGAGTAATTAACCATTCACAATCCGAGATGCACTAAAACCACACTGGTATTCAGTGAATAAACATATACTCTGGTCCTCAAGAGTTTTCTATGATGCAGCCTATGCCAATGACATCTCTGCCTGCTTTAGTTCTTGAAGGAAAAAGCAGAGTACCTCTTTGCTTATGGTATGTTGGGTAACGATTAGGTTGTGCAAAAAATAGTGTTAGATTTCAAAGTGTAAATAAGAAATAGTTTAAAAGCAACTTCATTAATCAAAATAAGAACCTAATGAACCTACGCTTTTGGCAATGGGAAACAAAATTATGCCATGACAATAAAACTTAAGTTATAGAACTACACTTTAAAGTCATTCTCTGCTACTGCTCCATTGTTAGATTTCTTGTCCTGTAAAAAGTTGTCTAAATGCTTGAAAAAGTGGTACTCTCTGTGCAATATGTTTGTGGAGTAAGGAGGATGAGGCAGTGGTTCACAACCCAATTCATGGAGTTTCTGGTGTGTCATTTCAGCAATATGAATCAAGATTGGTCCTTATTGATAGACTAATGCTGGCATTTTTTTCATACATTATCCCATGCATTTCTTGACAGCATACCTTTGCAGTCATATTTTGACCCTGGTTAAGCAAGCTGTAATGGATAATACCTACCCAAACAGTGACCATAATTTTCTGTTG